>JAJTJO010000865.1:0-20494 GCA_024550625.1 Dendroctonus valens | reverse complement strand
TTGGAGATTCCATCTCTTCCAGGAGCCTTCCTCGTTTGAGTTCCTGATGATGGCCGCCACTTCACCTGGTGAGGTTGGTGAGATGCTGCTGTTCACCTCTTTTGTCCGGAATCTCCGAACAACTCGTCTGACGGCAGTTTCGTGCTCGTCGTCTTCGTCTGGGTGAGTGTTTTCTCTGGCCTCTCTCTCGATCGTATCTGCAAAAGTTTCCGCTTTATCACTGTTAGTATATACCAGACCTTGCACTCCGTGTAAAGCTGGTATCTTCGTGTCTTCTTGTCGGAGAGCCTTTTGGAGTTTCCAGATACTTTGGTCCTCTGGCCCTATCTCCCGGATACGTCCTTCCCATTTCTGGTTCCGGTGTTCCCTGAGGGCTTCCTTCAGGATCTGGCCTTGGCGGTTCAAGACGATCCTGTTGTCCTCGGTGGGCTGCCTTCTGTACGTCCTGCGCAGCCGTCTGTGGTTGGCGATTTTCCTGCGAAGGTTTGCTGGTAGTTCCTCACGAGCTACCAGTACCTCCACAGTCACCGAGCTTCTGCTGTATGCTTGCAGGATTGCCTCACCAAGTTTTCCTGCTGCTGTTTCCAGGTCCTCTTCCGTGGTAATCTGTGGAATGATAATCAGATTATGGAGTACCTCCGTGAACATAGACCAATCGGTGGTAGTCCTTGATCCAAGAAGCGGAGTTGCTTCTTCATCGCCACAACTCAATATAATTGGGTTATGGTCCGAAGTCCCCTCCTCTATGGTCTCAATGGTTAAAACCTGCCGGATGTTCTTGGCAATGGCAATGTCTAACACCTCTGGTATCCCAGCTCCTGTTGGGATCCTTGTCGGAACCTCAGGACCCATGACGACTGCATTGTGGGTTTCAACTGCTTCTGCTAATGCCCGACCATTCCTGCAAGTGAAGGAGCTATTCCACTCCGTGTTCTTACAGTTCAGGTCTCCGATTAGCAGCCTAGCTCGGTTGTTGCCCAGCAGGGTCTCAATGTCCTGTGGTGCCAGTTGCGCCTTGGGGGCCTTGTAGGCAGATGTCACTGTCACTGGTCCCCGGGTGGTGTTGACCTGCACGCTAATGGCATGCAGGTCAGTGTCTTCAATGCCAATGCTATGATGGTCTATGTCCTTCCTTACTAGAATGGCCACTCCTGGTCGTCTCGTTGCGCTGTCGTGCCTGTAAATAAAGTAATTAGTAAAGCTTACTCTAGTCCTAATACCTAGCAGGGTTTCCTGAAGTGCCATCACTTCAGGTTGCCTGCTTTGCAGGAATTCGTCCAGTTCTGGACGTCTGCTTAGCAGCCCGTTTACATTCCACGAGGCCACTTTGAAACTCGCTGGCCGTTTAGCCATTGAGTTTGTCAAGTAGCGCCGTAGAATGCCTGCCAGTTCCTGCTGGTCCGTTTGGCGGGCTGCTGCGGGCTTGGATGGTCGGGCTTCCCTGCGGGCTACCGGGATCTTCCTTTTGGGGTACTGTGGGCAACCCCTCCAGCTGGCTGGGTGTCCCTCTGCCCCGCAGAGTGCGCACTTGCTGTTGCGCACCTCGCCTGCTCCAGGCTTTGGAAGTGGGCACTCGTTGCTCCTGTGGTTTTCACCACACTTGACGCATCTTGGCGGGAACGTGCAGTTCCTCTGCGAGTGCCCATACCTCTGGCAGCGGTAGCATTGCCCTGGCTCCTTGGACTTCCTCTTTGGCTCCAGCTTGACCACCAGGTTGAACATTCTGGACACTTTCCAAATGTTCTTGCTGGTGGTCTTCACCAAGACCAGTCCCAGTCGCTGTTTAGTACGGCGGCTAAGCATCTGGAACGCTTCCGCGTCCCTGATGCCTTGTCCCCTGAGTTCTTCCTCTATTTCAGACGCCTCGTAGTCATTAGGGAGCCCCCTGAACCACGTGCGTCTTTTTCTCCTCTGGAAGCGTGTACGTGAAGTACGGCCTCCGGAGGTTTTCTAGGAGTTGGGTCGTCCTCCTAAAATCAATTGGGGAATTAGTAACAATACTTATCCCCTTTTTGTAGTGCTGGCTTTGGCTACAGCAATTCCTGCTGCATCCAGGGCCTGGCTTAGCTGTTTCCAGCTATGGCCCTCTACATTTATTGGCGGAATTTTTTCCGCCCTTTTGTTGGTCACCGGGATGTCCGTCTCCATCCCAGTTTCTTTTTCAATGGAAGCCTCCTCGGCTTCCTCACGCCTACGTTTCCTGTTTTCCTGTCAGGTGGCAGGGTGGTAGTGGCTGGTGTCTTTTTGGGTGGCCCTGCTATGGCCACCGCTTGCTTTTTCCCAGCAGCAGCCTTGGGGGTTACTGCTGGGGTTTTCTTGGGCTCCTGCTTTTTGGGAGCAGCTTTCACCGCTGCACTAAAGGTGGCCGGGGCCCCCTTTGGTTCAGCAGCCGCCCTCTTGGGCGTTCCTGCTGCGGCAAGGTAGTCTGCCAGCAGCTGGGTCAGTTTGCGGACCTCACTAGTGAGCTCCTCAATCTGCCTCTTTTGTTTTTCTACCTCCTTTTGTAGTTTTTCTCTAGCGCCGTGCTAGCCGCCATGGTATTAAAAAATACCGCCGAATTTCTAAAAATTCCTGAAATTCACTAGTTTTTCCACGTTTCGATCGTACACTTTGCCGAGAGCGATGCGCACAGTTCAGAAGTCGCTGAAAGTGTTCAACTACTGGATTCTTTGTCGCATTTTGCGGTCCGGCCGTGTGAGCTCATGCGTAAGGAGTGAGAGGCGCTTCAATGGTTTTGGCGTACACGCGTTTCCAATTTGGCTTAAGGACCGTGACTTCTTCTTCCTGTTAAGATTGTGTCATGTTTGAAGATCTCAATGGTCTCTGTGGTAAGTCTCGGATAATACCGTTGAGATTAGTGCAAAATGTCCACTTCATCGAAACATATTTGGTGTCCATCTAGAAGTGCGTGTTCCGCTACTGCTGATTTTTCTGTTTGTCCTAATCTGCAACTTCTTTTATACTCAGTGATCCTCGTGTTTACACTACGTTTTGTGGTGCCGATATATGCTCTGCCACAACTGCATGGAACCCTGTAGACTCTGGTGCCGATAAAGGATCCCGTTTGTCCTTGGCCGATCTCAAAGTCTGTTGGATTGTTCGAGTTGGTTTAAAGACTGTTTTCACTCTGTGTTTCTCCAGTATCCTGCCGATCCTGTCCGTGACTCCATGTATGTATGGGAGGCAAGCCCAACTTACGCTCATCATGCGTATCTTTCCTCAGGACGACCTCCACTGTTTCTTGGTCGAACTGCTCTATTAAACTCGTTCTTGCTGTATCCATTCCAACCAAAGGCTCTTTCTAGGTGTTTCAATCTCTTTCTAACTCATATGGTTCGCAAATTCTTCTGGCTCTTTCGGTGAGGGTTTTAAAGACTCCTCTCTTTTGACTGGGATGATTTGATCCACTGTGCAGGTACCGGTCGGTATGTGTCGGTTTTCTGTACACCGTGTGGGCCAGCTTTCCGTTGGTTGGTAAAAATGGCAGTCGCCCATCCTTCTCCACTTCCATAGTGAACTGTATTTTTGAGTTGATTGAGTTGAGGTGCCTCAGGAAGTCTTTAAGTTCAACCAAACCATGGCCCCAAACACGAAAGTGTCATCAACATATCGAAACCAACACTTAGGTTTCTTCGCGGCTGTGTCCAGAGCGTCCATCAAATTTCTCCATAAACTAGTTGACTATCACCGACCAACGGGGCTGCCCATTGCTACTCCATCCGTCTGTTCATAGAATTCGTTTTTCCACTGAAAGTAGGTTGTGGTTAAGCAGTGTTCGAACAGTTTGGCGATGCAGGTGGAAATTCTCTCCAATAAGTTCCATTGCCTCTTTGATTGGTACCATTGTGAACAACCAAACAACATCAAAACTCACAAGGATTTCTCCGGGAGCTAATGACAACGAGTGCAGCCTCTGAACAAAAAAATGGGATGAGTCCTTTATAAAACTGTCGGTTTTTCCTATTTTGGGCTGTAAAATTCTTGTTAGATATTTTGCAATATCATGGGTCGGACTTCCAATAGCGCTCACAATGGGTCTCAGTGGTACATCTGATTTATGAATCTTGGGCAGTCCGTAGAGCCTTGGTGGGGGTGCTTCTGATTTTCTGAGTTTGGCCAACGCCTCGGACGGAAATGTCATGTCCTTAATTAATTTGTTTGTTGTCCTTACGGACACAACTCTCCTTCCCTAACATTTCGGAAAACTTCACCGGAAATTGACCGGCATTCTGCTGCAATTCGCCTTTTAAGATCATCAATATCAGAAGGTGAGCGTCTTCGCTTTCGAGCAATTGGTTTTTTTCAAATTTTGTTCTTGGTTTGTGTAGTTTTTTTGGCGGCTCTATTTTTGACACTCGCAATGTGTTCGGGAGATGTTAGTAGAGTTGCAACGGACTTAGCTCGTTTTGGACAAAGATAACAAGTTTGGGTGTAGGATTAGTTTGATCAAGAAGTTCTCCAGGAGTCAAAGTTGAAACAGATGTACAAGAGGATGTCGGGTTCACCAGAGTATTTGGTTCTTGTGTTACTCAGCTTCTCAACGATTGTATGTTTATACGTTCAGTGTTTGTTACTGGTGTATTGTCTGCTGTCGGGACGTTAGATTTGGTCAGAAATTGCGTAGGCATGATCGGGTATGCAATCAGGGTTTAAAGGAAATATTCCCGTAGCTCTACATCTTGCAGCTCTGACATTGCCTTTCCTACGGTCGCCGACTTTCCCCAGCGTTTCATTAGCAGTTCACCAAACTGAAGTCCCTAGTTTCCTTCAGGGTGATACTGGAGTCCTGTTCATCGACATTGTAAATGGAACCTGGTTTGTGGAAAGCTCATTTCTTCTATGGTAGCTTGTAGAAGCTGAAAATATTTTCCCACATCTACGCGTCTTATGCCCTGACCTCGACCAAGCGATACTCCCTCAGCTTTTCGGATTGACACGTCGGAATGTCTTCTGAAAAAAGATCTCAACCAATCGGAACCGGCAATTCCCTTTTCTTTGTTAAACTTTGATCAAAACCTAGGCTTTCAGGGAAATTATAGGCCAAGTTTCCAACATCTGTTACC
Organism: Dendroctonus valens; assembly: GCA_024550625.1. Lineage (NCBI taxonomy): Eukaryota > Metazoa > Arthropoda > Insecta > Coleoptera > Curculionidae > Dendroctonus > Dendroctonus valens. The sequence continues at coordinate 15,431 of JAJTJO010000865.1, read as the reverse complement.
GTCATAGGAAAACCGTGTTTTTGTGCCTTTTAATATGCAGCACTAATTTTTCATTTGCCTCTCCCAACATGCTGTATGGCCCCATTTTACCAGTGATGCACACATTATTCTTTGTCTTTCTCTCAAGAGTTTTTCGAGGAATTGCATAATGTTTTGAGGCCGTTTACAGAAGAACCGTTTCTCACAGCAAGTATTTACTGGCGCTTCATAAACAATTGATCCTAATGTCCCGAAACAAAATAATCCAAAGGATTCAGATCAGGCGAGTGTGGCGGCCCCCCACTCACATTTACTCCTTTTATGCACTGATCCCAATAGCTTAAAGAAGCAAAAGCACTACCTTGTTTCTCTCAATGTAATCCCCATTTATTCTAAGACATTCAGCGAGAAAATGAATCACTAGAAATTCAAATTCCCATAACGCTGACCATGTTGTATAATCCAATATGCATTCCATTCGTAGTGCTTCTGTGTCAGGCACGTTGGTCTATAATATGCCATTCAATATATGCTCGAAAACGAAATTCTTCTATCCCGACAAGATAAATAACCTTCCAGTTGCCAAGAAAATGTAATATTTTAGCATTAATATTTATATGTATTGAACCAGTAGCAAGATACTGGTCTGAGGTTGGTAACTTATCACAGAATGGATAGTAAATTATTCTGGACTGGGTGATCAGTAGGATTTATTGTCGGTATCTAAATATGGATCTAGTTGTTGTGCGGAGATTCCGCAACCTGAAAAAACTCTTGTTACGTATCGGCCATTGGATAATTATACAATGTAAACACTGGTATTGCGGACTGAATTCTTCAAAAATGATTTAAACAAGATCCACTGCTGGCTGGCGCTTATAAGTTATTTCAAACATGCCCTGTTACTTCCTAGATGGCTTTTTCATATATATGATACGATATAAAATTGAAATCGCTTTTTACTGAATGCATTACCTCCTTTTTCAAATAATTAATACTAAGGAACAACATAAATCTCACAATTACCCGATAAACAACTTTCTTCTGAATAAAACAAAAAACCCGTTCCTAAACCAGAAACTTATCTCGACCGTTTTTAATAAACTACATTAATAATTGTTCATCCAGGTCTACAACCTGCAGAGGAAACTGCTTCACAATAGAGTTGAAAATCTGGTTTCATTGAAAAATGTTCGTCTATTTATGCTCCTCGATAATTGCCAACGTGTATTTATTAATGTTTTATAACTCGTTATGGAAAAACAAAAACGAGCCTCGTGAAATTATTTACGGATTGCAATCTATTAGTAAAATGACAATGAATAAAAACCAACAGATTGTAATTGATTTTGTTTCCTGTGTTGCCTCGTCCAAGCGTGAGAACGAACGCTTTGTTCATTATAATGTTTTAGTATTCGATTTTAATGGCGTTCGAATTAACATCCTCCTTTCGGGAATAATTATCTCATCGCACCGTTTGCTATGAGAACTGTTTCTTTTTGCAAACCGTACCGGCGCTCCTTCAAGCTTCTTCGTCCCATGGTTCAACATTTTAAAATTGTAGTTAACGGAGTTCAGGAAACTGAACGTTTGTACATAGTTTTCTCATGCTTTATGCAAAATACGTACAAAAGCCGCAGGTCATTTTTCAGAAAAAATTGCGCTTGGTGGTTGAAAATATCTTCATTCAAATCTTTACACTCTGTATTGCTCAAAATAGTGAAATTTTCCCTAGCAAACGATCTCTTAATACTTGGCTTTTATTCAGTTACTAATCAAATATCCGATGTGAGAACATGTGAACGACATATTCAAGTAGATGCTCCTGGGAAATAAAATCCAATGAATTCACGCAGATGTAGGCGTTCACTGACTTCCATATCCTCAATCGATGGATGACAAATTATGGAAAATTAATTCAAGAACTTACTGAAAATGCATAAAACATACGTGCATACAGAACGGTGCACAGACAAAGAGAAAGCTGACGCGTTCGCCAGACACTATCAAAGGGCCTTCAGCATATCGACAAACCCTAACTTCGACAATGACAACTGGAACTTGATCAATGACTGGTACTTGAACTATTTCAACAGCTCACCAAACTACACCTACAAACTGATCACAGACACAGAGTACTATGAAGCCCTAGCGCATATCAAAAACACAGCACCGGGAAAAGATAAAATAAAGGCAAAACTCCTGAAAAGCCTAACTCAAGAAACACACAAACTGATCCTAACTGAATTGAACAACTGCATCAGAAATAACAAAATTCCAAAAACATGGAAAAACGGCTTAATAATCCCTATACCCAAAAATGGACTGGACAGTACACACCGAGCAATTACGACGAATTACATTGCTACCAGTACTTAGGGTTTTGAGTACATAATAGGGCAGCGACTGGGAAAACTGGTCGAAAAGTACATACCATCGTATCAGTTCGGATTCAAACATCAGCACTCGACTACTCACCCACTCTTCACTCTGACTAACAATATACAAACAACCCACCTAACTGACAGAAAGACAGCTTGCCTGTTATGGACATTAACAAAGCTTTTGATAGTGTCTGGCATAGAGGCTTACTGTACAAACTATACAAACCCCACACACCAACATATCTACTACACACCATAAAGAACTTACTAGAAAACAGACAACTACAAGTACGAATTGACAAAACTCTGTTATTTTCTTTTCCCCTGAACAAGGGTTCCCTCAAGGATCCCCGCTCTCACCGTTTCTACAATATATACTGCCAGGACATATACAATTACAACTACCAGACAAAAATCAATCGACAGATCGGCATACATATTACAATACGCAGACGACACGGCACTTATTGTACATGACAAAACTACTGAGAGAGCAGCTCAAAGACTCCAAACACTAACAAACAACACAATGACATGGTTTTATAAATGGAGACTAACACCAAACGCGTCAAAAAAACCAACTTCTGCTCACAAACCACAGACTCAACGCTGACTCCCCTACGATAACTGCAGACGGCCAAACGACACAACCAAAAAACGACGTAAAATACCTTGGAATCACAATTGACCACAAACTTAAATTCACTAAACACATACGAAACATCAGGGCAGAAACAATAAAGAGAACAAAACACTTCCGATCACTAACCTACAAAGACAGAGGAATTAGCACAAACACCGCCACCAAAATATATAAAGCTTTGTAGACCCTTGCTAGACTATGGACATATACTCATGACCAACGGAACAGAAAGGACAAAACGTTATATACAAACAACAGAACAAATTGCACTAAGACTAATAACACGAATAAGACACCCCCAAAACCCACTACACAACCCCTCCACCCAACTACTATACGAACGCACAAACATGACAAAGATTCGGAAAGGCTCATACTACAGACAAAATGGACAAACAACCCCTACAACTGGACCATACTGAATCCCCTTTGTCTTACAAGACCAACCAGACAATCCCGCTTCCGTTTCCCTACATCAACGCTACTCGAAACTTACAAACGCAACTGACTACTGGACAATAAAATTTTTTTCTTGTCATTAGAATTGAAAAGTTTATTTAATAACATTATTAACCTAGAATAAGAGAATTTTCATCTTTGTTTTTTATTTAGATTAAGACTACATGTATTAAACAAGGGCAGAAAGACCGATAGGTCGATAGCCTTTTTTAGAAATAAAGATGTTTACTACTACTGCATAAAACAACCAGCAAAAACGTTGCAACTAGCAACAAACTACTCGCGTGTTTTCGGCATATTTTGACTGAGAAAAAGTCACTCTTCAGCTAACAAATCAATGATAGTTTTGTCGATTTAGCAGAACCAGATGAATAATTCATTAGGGAATAGGTAGCGGCAATTGTTTCAAGATGATCATTACGAGCGCACATTGGAACAATAAAACGCCTGATCATCCATCAAGCATCCAACTTTAGCATTACAATGCGTATTCAGCGTTGATAGGAGATTTATATAATGTAATCCAAAAGGAGGAAACGAAACAGAAAAAGAAAGTGGTTTTATAAAAGGGACGTGGCACAAAAGCATTAGTAACTCATAAAGTAACCGGCCCCGGTAGCTGGCTACTCAAAAGAATCGCTAACAAAGCAGATGGATGCACATTAATGCGTACAATCTGACGCGTCATTAATAACCAGGTAATCGCCATATTCCGTAACACTATATCACCTCGAATAACAATACTACAAAATATTCTATTGTTGCACTCCGCGGTTACGTTTATTAAAAATTTAAAGTCTTTGTAAGTCCATTCCACCTCCAAAGGATTTATACTTGGAGGCTGAGATTGTTGTTGTTGTTGTTGTGTTTCCGACACTAAATCAGCATTAGATCCCTCTGAAATCCCCTCATTAACAGCTATTTTTGCAACAACTTTAAACCACAAATCTGCAATCAGTTGAAGGGACTTGATAAGTCCAACATTTGAAATTTTGCAATTTACAGAGTGGAAAACTGCGATTTTCCCCAAAAATAACATTTAGTTCCATTGAAATCCTCCTACTTTCCTAGTGGGTAATTCCTGTCCACCGAATCGCATATTATCCGAGTAAACTTCTAATGAAAAAGGATTTTGAGCGCTGCAGAAGAGAAAAAGTTCAAAAGCTGCTTTGATCAAAAGTTGCCGGTATGTAAATAAGATTCAGATAAGAGAATAATATGCTTCGAACCAATCGCAAGAAAGTAATGAGACGGTTTATACAGTATTGATGTTAGACGCTAAGAACTAGAGACTTTTAGCGGCCCCTAATTGGAATATTAGTCGTTTGACTATTTATGGGAAGGTATAATATATATATAACCTTCCTATTTTGCATTTTTTTCTTGGTGCATTCACTATGTTAATGTTCACTATGAAATGTCCAAAAAATTTCCTTGATTAAATAATTCTCAAAATAAGACTCAAATTACGTGCATCATAGAAAATATTCGATAGCGAACATTCGTTCTTGTTTGCGTCAGTTGGCTTGTGTTCGTCCGGTTTGTCTAAGTGTCTATTACCCCCCAAACTAAATTTCCTTTTTTACTTTTCAATGATTTCTGTGTTTAAGCAGCAAATTATCAGAGGGAAATGAAGTCAATTAGACGATTAAAATAAACTATCTTAAATGTAAACTTAAAATTATTACAAAGCAAAAAAATAAATCTCTCTTCTATGTCATGTCTCTTCATCGTCTAGCAGGTTGGTTCAGTCGTGTTAAGTCTGTTCAAGTAGTGTTGTTGTTGGGAAGCGGAAGCAGGATTGTCTCGTTTGTCTTGTAAGACAAAGGGGATTCAGTAGGGTCCAGTTGTGAGGATTGTTTTTCCATTTCGTTTGCAATTGGAGTTGTCTTTCTGTATTCCGTTATTTTTGTTCGTTCGTAGAGTAGTTGGTTTGAGGGGTGTGCAGTTGGTTTTGAGGATGTCTTATTTTCGTTATTGATCTCAGGGCAATCTGTTCTGTTGTTTCAATGTGCTGTTTAGTTTTCCTAGATGCATTCGCTGTCAGTATATGTCCGTAGTCAAGCAGAGGTCTACATATTGATTGGTAAATTTTTGTGGCGGCCTTTGTACTGATTCCTTTGTCTTTGTAGGTCAGTGATCGGAAGTGTTTTGTCCGTTGAATGATTTTTGTTCTTACGTTCTGTGCGTGTTTTGTAAATTTTAGTTTTTGGTCCAGTGTCATTCCTAGATATTTTGCCTCTTGTTTTGGTCTAATTCTGTTTCCGTCTGTTGTTATTGATGGAGAGTCGTCTTTAATTGGTGGTTTGGTAAAAGTAGTTGGTTTTTCGTGGCGTTTGGTGTAAGTCTCCATTTGTAGAACCAAGCAATTGTATTGTCTGTAGTGTTTGAAGTTTTTGTACTGCTTTTACTGTAGTTTTGTCGTGCATGATCAATGCAGTGTAGTCGGCGTATTGTAGTATGTAAGCAGATTTGTCAATGTGTCTTTTGTCGTGGAGACTGTGATTGTATAGGTCGTGGCAGTATATATTGTAAAGAAGGGTGATAACGGGGATCCTTGCGGAGTCCTTGTTCAGGGGAGAAAGCAAAGGAGAGGGTGTTGTCTATGCGTACTTCTAGGTGTCTGTTTGTGAGTAGGTTTCTGATTGGTGAATTATGAATTTGGGGGTTTTAGGCTGGTAAAGTTTATATAAAAGTCCTTTGTGCCAGACACTGTCAAAGGCCTTATGATGTCCATGAAGAGTCATGCTGTTTTCTTGTTCGTGAGGTGAGTTGTTGTATGTTGTTTTTAGTATAAAAAGTGGGTGAACAGTTGAGTGTTTAGGTTTAAATCCAAATGTGTGTTGTCCACTGATTGTTGCAGTCTATTTTTTATTATAGTTTCAAAAATTTTACTCAGTACAGGGAGTAGTGACTACTGGGTCTGTAGTTTTGTGTTTGTGTATTGTCTAGTCCGGTTTTAGGATTGGTATTATTATTCCTGTTTTCCAGGTATCTGGTATCGTGTTAGTTCAATACAGTTGTTGAATAGGTTCAGTATGTGTGTGTTGTTTGTGTAGTAAGATTTTTCAGTAGTTTGCCGTTTATATTGTCTTTTCCCGGCGCCGTGTTTTTATGTGTGCGAGTGCTTCGTCGTATTCTTCTTCAGTAATTAGTTGATGTGCGTTGTTTGCTTCGTTTGTGGAGAGTAAGTCTCGTACCAATCATTTATTGCGTTAAAGTTTTGGTCCTCAAAGTTAGGGTTAGTGGAGGTTGTGAAGGCATGTTGAAAATGTCTGGCAAATGCGTCCGCTTTGGCCTTGTCTGTATACAGTTCTGTACCGTTTTCATTTATTATATCAGTAATAATGTTTTTTTTTGTATTGTGACAGTTTTTTATTTTTTTGCCAGTACGTTTTACCTTTTTTAAATTAAATTTTAATAATTCTTCCATGGCGAACACAAACGAACATCAGTGAACAATCTTAAATGTTGTTAATCTTGATGACCCCCTGTAAGAGCAAGAAAGTAATAGAGCGTGAACTTTCCAATTCAATGAAACAGAATAGAACCGAATAGAAACCGGAACAATATCGGGAGGTTTTAAGGTAATTGAGAAGATTTGGCGAAGTTGCGAAAGCTCCCTAGCAATTGAGGATAGTACACATTTCAGTAAATGAAGCTGGCAATAGAAAATCAAAAGCATAGAGAAGAGGTTTGCCTTACAGAAACAAACAGAAACTTATATAAAGAGCCTTTGCTTGATATCTGCCGCCGCCCCTCGGTTCGGCAACTTACACCGCAAGCACAAAGTAAACAGAATACACAAAGTTCGTTCTGTTATTCCGGACCGATATAATTAATTAGGAAATTACTCGAAACTTAGGACTATTATAAAGTTTCCAAGACATAAACCCAAAGCAATTCAAATAAACAGAGTGCTTTGGTTATTTCGATTGTTTATCATTAAATCGGATTCGGGTGGGGGGAGTTCGATGTGTTAACTTTGAGGAATCAGTGGCGGACGAAAGCAAATAAATTTATTGAGCTAGAGCTCAAAATCCTGCTGTAAGGAAAATAGGGCCTTGTTCGATCTAATTAAGCAATTTCACAAAAACATCGCCACATTCTAATCCAGTTATAATTAAAACGCAAATCGGCATCCATAGGAGTAATAGTTCCTGTAATTATACATCGCCCGCATGTTACCATGTATATATTGCGGCCGTATTTATTTTTTGATGAATGTACCGACCACAAATGTCGCCATGGCTCGATTACATGCCCAATTAATAAATCTTGATTCGCATTTAATCCTTTCGGGGGGAACGCCGATTGTACGGATTTTTTAATCGTTATCCAAGGGCTGCAGCCGGATGGTCCCATCATTTAATCATAGATCATCCCTAAGAACACTAGTTTCTTTGCTATTTGCATGGCGATTCAACCTAAATGGGCTGTGATAAGTCTCTAGTTGAAGCCAATGACGTGATTATCACGTCATATTAGTCAAAAGAAGAAGGTTACATCTCAAAAAAAATGTTTTCATAATGCATGATCTCTTCTGGAAGTGACTGAATTTGTTTATGCAGGACGGGGATAGGTGAGTTTACTGAGAAAAAAACCCAAATATCCTTGATTTCAAAGCTGTAGACGCAGACTGGCTGAACATTAAACTTATGAAGACGGAGATACAAAAATACTCAAGTTCAAGAATGAAAATCGCCCTGAGTGGCATTGTACCTTACAAACCTTCATCTGAACATACATTTCGGGAAAAAAACTGATGTTGTAAGAATCCAACTTAAAAAAGTAGGTATTCGTTATTGGGAAGCTTCTTAGGGCGGAAACAATCCAATGAACGCAAAAAACACGGTTGTGAAATTTCGATTTTTGCTCGAAAATTTCAGAAGAGGAGATAGGTAACTCAATGAATTTTCAAGAGCCGGCGCAGTGCCGGCGGAATGGCTTGGTGCGCCAACACAACGCACCGGCCAGTTAATGTTGCAGTAAACTCATTTATATATTACGCCGCACGCGAGACCATAAATCAGGTCAGAAGACAGAAGCACAGAAACAGGAATACCGCAAGGAGCTGTACTCTCCCCGAAGCTCTACAACATTTTCACCAGTGACATCCCAAGAACCGCCAATACGTCCCTGGCTCTTTTCGCGGACGACACAGCCCTGGTGCCATCTTCATGGCGCAAGGAACGTGTTCGTCACCAACTGCAGCTTGCCGCCGATGAACTGCTGAAGTGGTTCATCCAATGGAAAGTGAAGGTTAACGCAACAAAGAGCCAGGCCATTCTTATTGGTCGAAGAAGTTCATTTTTGAATGCAGATAGTTTCAGTGAAACTTCTCTGGAAAAGAAACTTTTTAAATTTTACTTTAAACCTTTGGAAACATTTATTGTTAGCAAACGATTTTACATTGACATTCATAATAAAATACAATAATTATAGACTTTTCTTGTTTCAACAAAAATTCCGTCCTAAAAACTCAAATGAGGGGTTTCTACCAATTTCTCACGGCACTTTGCCGGATATTGTTTCGGCGGAGGACGAGCCAAGGCGACGGGTTTTTGATGCAGAGTTGACTCGCCGGAGAGTCTCCCATAGAATGAGCTTGCGCAATATCACTGTTCTGGTGTCATCACGCGCACTTTTGCCGTGTTATTCATATCTTAGAGTAATAAATAAGGCAAGTGGCTGTAGTCACCTCACCTACTTGGTAAAACTTTTTTAGGTGTTAAAATTCTAGTCCCGGCCTCGAAAAATTAAAATCCGCCCCTAGTTAAATGCTAAGCGTAATTCAAAGTGCGGCGCAGTGAGACGCGATGAGTTGAACTCATTAGCGCACGGAGCGGCCACAACTCAACAGCGCAACTCAACTCAGTGTTACCCATGCCTAGTCTGACTATCCAAATAGATTATTGAACCTTTTCCTTTAAGATTATCCATGCTTTTAAGACGCAACTTTAAATGCAACACAAATTTTTGAAATAAATTTGATCAGAAAGTTGAATAAAATTTCCAAATTCTCCTAAATTAGTGTTAAACATTTCTTTAAATTACCTTTAACCGTTTACTTGTGGATTTAATAAATTATTCTCAACTTTTTTGAGGAAAAAACCGTATGATACAGTTTTGGGCAAAACTTCACCGCGACAAAACTAGGGACTTTAATATAAATTCCCACGTCCTTTTCACGTGATTTCATTGGTGGCTGCGATGTTTTCACTACAACCTGAAGAAACTAGATCTACAGGTGGACTGTATTGGTAAATTCGCAAATAGAAACACAATGAGCAGAAGAGCAACTGGAAATCTGGTCGCAATTGTGTGGCGCATAATAGGATGGGGCCAACAGATTCTTCACGAGGGGTTGAAGATACAATGGGGGCCATTGTGGCGACCTCGAGCCCTGTCGTGTCATGTGACCTAATCCGAAATTACTTCTCAATTAAAAGTTTGCCTGGGCAAACCTGTTCGGTCAAGGTGAATCCAAATGGTATATTATTTGAAATTCGTTTAATGTATTTTATGCTGTTCTTTGTTGCAAAAAAGTGATTAAAAATGCATCCAGAAGGCAGGCATAAAAGGTGAAGTGACATTGCAAAGGCAGGACAAGCCAAGCAGGCTTGCAAAGATCATGTGCCAATGTGGAAATCAGCAGGCCCGAAGTAATAAGCAGGAAATAATTGCCTCTATATTAGTATGAATATGCTACCGTTATAGTGATTGGAAATGTGGCAGAAAACGAGAGACAATCCAAATCCCCCCATATTCGTTTCAATAAACTAGGCATAACTATTCGGACTATTTCTGAAAGGCTGAACGTGCATGTATTATTTATGTGCAGCATTATCAAAGAAAAACCCAAAGAGAGAGAATATTAAACAAACACAACCACAATTACAGAATATGATACGATGGAATGTTCATGATGTGAAGAATCCTTACGATTTCTTCCATATACGTTGGTCGAACCCGCACAAAAAGAAGACCGTACGTACGTATAGCAAACGGGCATTGTTTGCTTCACACACCTTTTCCATTATCTAAAGAATTCCGACATGGTCTTTTACATGGAAAAAAGCCCATGGATGGGAGAAAGACAAATATCTAACAAGATGTAAGGGAAGGTATGTTGTTCGCAGTACGTAACGCATAGCTCAGCGGGACGCAAGAACACGCAAAATACCAGCTCAAGTTTGTCAATTGTCACCCGGGTCGTGTTCTTGCGAGCGCCTGTCCATTTACAAGGTTTTATATCACATGGACGCTGCTGAACCAGCGGATACTTTCCTTGATAGGAACTCTCAACTTTTTTCTAATTAATTCCTTAACGAGATTCCGCCAAGCCAACAAACAGGCGATTTTTTGCAAAAATTCAAAACTCCTTCTCCAACTCACTGGTCATTTCTGATGCCATTTCCCGTTCAATCCGATATTGTAATAACGGCGGATGAATGTCTTGAATAGCCAATCAACAGCGACTGTTTGGCCGCGCAACCATAATTAAATGTTCCAAGTTAAAGCTCGAGCAGACATTCAGATAATGTCCGCTTACGTAGCGATTGTAAGTACATTAAATCATTTGCGTGCAAATAGAAATAAAATGTCCATAAGATGAGCAATGGTGGGAAAAAGTTGCGCGTTGTATTCTCAGTGTGTAGCTGCTCAACGACGTTACCGCTGGTAGTCTTCGATAAGATAACCAATTTCCTGCTGATCCATTAGGCGGACGTGAATAAGGCGCTGGTTTTGGACGCATCAGCAGCTTTTCCCGTTGAAATTACCTCATTTCCAACACACTTCTTCCAGCAGCTCTAGGATGAAGATCATCATCAGCACGATTCCCTTCAACACCTCTTGCCATAAAGGCAACTTTTCTCTGTCGCCATTTTCACAGTCTGTCTTTTGCAAACCCTCAAACCCACTTCTGGACCTCATCAATGGGAACAATGGAACTTCCGGCAAGTGCGTCGCAGGGATTTAAAAACCGATTTGCGAAACAATGTACAATTTAGGCCTGAACAGGCGCAACAATGGAGTCAACCCTTGCCTAAATCTGCCAAACAAACGCTTGCTTGCTTATGGATGGCATTGTTTGGGCGTTAAACCGTTGTCGGGACCATTGCAAAGTTGCGTAATTGTTGGCCAGCACAACTCTAGTTCTATAAACTATTGGATCAACTTTTCAGGAAAAAAGCCCATTTAGTCCTTTAAAACTTTTTAATTCTTTGTATCAAAGATTGAATGTTTAATGAATTTGGCCACAATGTTGTCGTGAATGAGCCAGGCGCGGTCTCAAAGAAGCCAATATAAAAACAGCGACATTGTTTCCTTGCAATATCTTGGATGGGGACTGTTCTTGACACTCTAATTACTGGCAAGAATCGAGGATTTTTATTTACCCCCCGACTGTGCACAATACACGCAATTTGTTCTTTGGGCACAACCAGCAGGAGCGTACTTGGATACTTTGCTCTTATATGAGCCAAATTTGGAAGAAAATTTTCCAGATTTGTGATTTTAAAACTGTAGCGATGATTCAACTGATTTGAAAAATATGGATGGTTCTAATTTTTTCAACCAATTTCACCAGGATGAAGCCGGAGGACGAAATGTTCCTGTTTTGTTCTAAAATAAACCCTCTTTTGCTGAATTTGTGCTGAGCTCTACGGGCACCACATGGTTAAAATGTCAAGAAAATCCGTTAATCATCACGAAATTGTCATGTTTTTGCTGTGTAAAATACGGAGCCCTGGAATCTAAAAAATAATTTTTGAAATTTCCTGATTTGAAAACTGACTCGATGGTTTGGAAAAAATGGATCAAAGTAGTTTTTCCAAACAACTCGGGGGGCGAAGCCGAAGAATGTTCGATGTTGTTAAAATACACGCATTGTTGAATGAAGGAAATTACTGAAAATGTGGGCCGCCTCGATGTTTTGGGTACAACCTCGGCCTAAAACAGTCCTCAGTTCCCAAAAAATCTGACACTGAAAAGATGAAACTTTAAAAAACTTCAGTGAAACTTCACATCCTACATTGCAAAATGTTTGCCAACTTTAATGGACCTGCTCAGTTTGGATAATTTTCAAAATTTACTGCTGGTTTGAAGAAAAGCGACTGTTTTGTCCACCTTGATACTCAATGGAAGAGAACTTTGCCAGTTCAGACATTGAGGCAACGAAATTTTGAAAAACTTTCAGTGAAACTTCATATGATGCATTGCAAAATTTTTGCCAACTTTCATCGACCTGCTCAGTTTGGAGTTTTTCTCAAATTGACTCTGCATGTTCCAAGAAGATCGGTTGTTTCATCCACATTGAAACTCGAAGAAACTGAAAGAAGAATTTCGAACGAAACTTTATTCAAACCAAAGACAAAGTTTCGTTCAGTTCCAGCCACCTATGAGTTAGAAGATTTTTTTAAAATTTTTCACGGGTTTTAGAAAGAAGCGTTTTTTCCTTCCACCTTGATACTCAGTGCAACATAACTTTGTTAATTTAGAAATGAAACTATGAAACTTTCAAAAACTTCCAACAAAACGTCACGTGAAACACTGTGAAAGTTTCGTCAACTTTCATCAACCTGCGCAGTTTGTAGAATTTTTAAAATGGACTGCAGGATTAAAGAAGATCGATTGTTTCACCTACGTTGATACACAGTTGAGCATAACTTCGCCAGTTTCGACAATGAAACGATAAAACTTTGGAAACTTTCAACGAAACTTCACTCCAAACTTTGTGCAAGTCTTGCTAACTTCCAATGATCGGCTCAGTTTGCAAAATTTTGAAATTTGCCTCTGTAAGTCTGTTTTGCTGAAGTTGGGCCGAGCTCTACGGGCACGACACTGGCCCAAATGTAACAAAAAACTGTTCAGGTTTGTTCTGGAACTGGGCTTGAAGTGTTCAGCATGACTTGTGTCTAAAAGAGTCCCTGAACGTTAATGTTTGTGGTTTAAAAAAAAACTCTGTTTTGTTGAAGTTGTGCAGAGCCCTACGGGCACGACACTGGATAAAATGTAAAGAAATCGTTAATCATCACGAAATTGTCATGTTTTTCCTGTGTGAAAATACGGCGCCCTGGAATCTAAAAATAATTTTTGAAATTTCCTGATTTGAAAACTGACTCGATGGTTTGGAAAAAATGGATCAAAGTAGTTTTTCCAAACAACTCGGGTAGGATGAAGCCGAGAAATGTTCGATTTTGTTTAAAAGTACACGAATTGTTGAATGAAGGAAATTACTGAAAATGTGGGCCGCCCTCGATGTTTTGGGTACAACCTCGGCCTAAAACAGTCCCTCAGTTCCCAAAAATCTGACACTGAAAAGATGAAACTTTAAAAAAACTTCTAGTGAAACTTCACATCCTACATTGCAAAATGTTTGCCAACTTTAATGGACCTGCTCAGTTTGGATATTTTCAAAATTTACTCGCTGGTTTGAAGAAAAGCGACTGTTTGTCCACCTTGATACTTAATGGAGAGAACTTTGCCAGTTCAGATTGAGGCAACAAAATTTTGGAAAACTTTCAGTGAAAACTTCATATGATGGATTGGAAAATTTTTGCCAACTTTCATCGACCTGCTCAGTTTGGAGTTTTCTCAAAATTGACTCTGCATGTTCCAAGAAGATCGGTTGTTTCGTCCACATTGAAACTCGAGAAACTGAAGAAGAATTTCGAACGAAACTTTATTCAAACCAAAGACAAAGTTTCGTTCAGTTCCAGCCACCTGCTGAATTAGAAGATTTTTTAAAATTTGGTCTACGGGTTTAGAAAGAAGCGTTTTTCCTTCCACCTTGATACTCAGTGCAACATAACTTTGTTAATTTAGATAATGAAACTATGAAACTTTCAAAAACTTCCAACAAAACGTCACGTGAAACACTGTGAAAGTTTCGTCAACTTTCATCAACCTGCGCAGTTTGTAGAATTTTTTTAAATTGACTGCAGGATTAAAGAAGATCGATTGTTTCACCTACATTGATACACAGTGAGCATAATTCGCCAGCTTCGACAATGAAACGATAAAACTTTGGAAACTTTCAACGAAACTTCACTCCAAACTTTGTGGAAGTCTGCTAAACTTCCAATGATGGGCTCAGTTTGCAAAATTTTTGAAATTTTGCCTCTGTAAGTCTGTTTTGCTGAAGTTGGGCGAGCTCTACGGGCACGACACTGGCCAAAATGCAACAAAAAACTGTTTAGGTTGTTCTGGAACGGGGCTTGAAGTGTTCAGCATGAACTTGTGTCTAAAAGAGTCCCTGAACTGTAATGTTTGTGGTTTAAAAAAAAACTCTGTTTTGTTGAAGTTGTGCCGAGCCCTACGGGAACGACACTGGATAAAATGTAAAGAAAATCTGTTAATCATCACGAAATTGTCATGTTTTCCTGTGTGAAAATAGGAGCCCTGGAATATAAAAAATAATTTTTGAAATTTCCTGATTGAAAACTGATTCGATGGTTTGGAAAAATGGATCAAAGTAGTTTTCCAAACAACTCGGGCAGGATGAAGCCGAAGAAATGTTCGATGCTTTTGTTTAAAAGTACACGAATTGTTGATGAAGGAAATTACTGAAAATGTGGGCCGCCCTCGATGTTTTGGTACAATCTCGGCCTAAAACAGTCCTCAGTTCCCAAAAAATCTGACACTGAAAGATGAAACTTTAAAAAACTTCTGTGAAACTTCACATCCTACATTGCAAAATGTTTGCCAACTTTAATGGACCTGCTCAGTTTTGGATAATTTTTCAAAATTTACTCGGCTGGTTTGAAGAAAAGCGACTGTTTTGTCCACCTTGATACAATGGAAGAGAACTTTGCCAGTTCAGATATTGAGGCAAACGAAATTTTGAAAACTTTCAGTGAAACTTCATATGATGGATTGCAAAATTTTTTCCAACTTTCATCGACCTGCTCAGTTTGGAGAATTTCTCAAAATTGACTGTGCATGTTCCAAGAAGATCGGTT